>BPTQ01000008.1:280775942-280794792 GCA_019973895.1 Chrysanthemum seticuspe | reverse complement strand
TGTATAAGAGACAGCTTCTCGACACTGTCCCCGGTGTGACTAGAGAAATATTTTCCAGACAACTCACTCCTAACATCGTAGCATTGGTTAAACATACAATGGCCAAAGAAGTTGATCTCTCTGAATCTGAGTTAATCGCTAAACTAGTGATGCAAATGTCAAAGCGATCTGGAACGTTTACTTCAGATGAAGCTAAATTTTTCGAAAATCTACTTGATTTTCAACTCAGATCTTCATGCAAGGAGTCAGCCGATCAACCCAAACGACCAAGAGATGACGATGATAAGGATAAGGACTCTGCACCTAAACGTCAGAAGCAGTCTGGTAAATCTACCTCTATGCCACCTCCTCCACCACGGACTTCTTCTCAACAAAAGTCTCCTCCACCTCGGTCTTCTACTGATAAACCTCGGGACGATTCCGAGTTACCACCCCTGACTCATAAAACAGGAGATTACATTGAGTATACGGGTGGTGACGATGAAGAGGTCCTTGAGCCCCTACAACAACCCACCTCTCCCAAACAAGGACAAAAACCAGAATCATCATCTAAGCCTTCGAAAAAGAAGAAGAAGACGCTTCATACTGACGTCGTATCATGGCTAGATGACGATAAAACTGAAGAATTTGAATGGTTTGCTACACTTGTTAACAACACTCCCTACCCTGAAGAAGGTCAAGAATTGGTAGACGGTAGTACCTTGGAGCATGCAAAGATTTTGCAAGAAAGATTCCGTGTTAAGAAGATGACGAAATCTGAGTTGAAGCGCATCAAGAATGAAGCATTCCTTCTTTTGAAAAACAGCTCGGAAAGTGCAATCGAGGTTGAATATCACCTTGAAAACATTGCTCGAGCCATGTCTAACAACATGGATTGGCTCAACCCAGAAGCAAACATCGACTTCACTAAACGGGACAACCCTCCATATTACACTGACTGGACCAAACCTCTACCAACAATCGGCCAACCAGATGAACCAAGGATTCCCTTCAGATATTTCTTCAACAAAGACCTGGAATTTCTTCTCCATGGTGGCGATAGTTCAAGGAAATACGCTACATCATTGACTCTTCCATTCCCAGCAGCTATCTACTCGAACTACAAAGCCATCGAGGAACGTGCCAATCACTTGTTCTCCGACAATGTGCAAGCATACGACCGAGATGCCTTGTATGGGATTCATCATTGGCCAGAACGCCGACGAATCTACTACCGAAGCTGCCAGGTACAGAAGTCACAACATGAAGTGTTTAGTACTAAAAGTATCGTTGCCATCCAACATGCTGGTCTTTCGTCTAAATGGGACTACACATTCTTAAAGAATATCATAGTCAAACGACAAGATGAACAGGACTATGGATTCTTCGAAGCTGACTTTGAGAACTTGTCCCTCAACGACATCGAAGACATGTACCTTGCCAAGGTACAGGGTCGTATGAGACAATTCTTGACTGAAGTTCAACGTGAATTTATCAAGTCAGTTCTCATCTTCATTAGACGCATCGTGATCAAAGAACGTGTTGAAGATATCCAGATGGCTGTTGAATCTTATCAGACGCGTGTCAACCTCACTCCTCCAACGCTTACTCTTCCCGATCTCAACCAGCTATCTCAATATACACTCATCAGCAAACCTTTCGGCGTTGTTTACCATAGTGAACTTCAAAGAAACTGCTTAATGGCGTGTAGTGAGCTCCACAAATTCGGGGATCATACCTTGAAGCTGGTTAGGGATGGATTGGCGTACAGGTTGAAGGATATACGCCTGAAAGTTGGGTCTCCTAAGCGCTGGAATTCTCAGGAAAGGAGGCATGTGAGAAGGATCATCACCATGATTGATGAAAGGTTGTTCAGAAGGGATCAGTTCAGACGATTGGAGAGCTATGTTGGTGGTCGACCCAGGAGAAACATCACCGGTTATCAACGCCCTGTGCGCACTCCTGGGAACATCACTGCACTTCCTGGTACCCCTTGAATTGTTTCCTTCATATAATATTGGATGTGTGATTATATATGTGAATGGCTTGTGCACACATAACAGTGTACAACCCGTAATTGTCAAGAAAGGACCCTGTGGTACGCCTCAGTGCCACAATCCTTATAAAAGGAGCGAAAGCTTCTTATTTTTGAGTAAAACCTATCAAACCTTTCATTTTTCAAGGTTTTGCTCAAAAACATAAGTACTTCCCCATATGATTTCAAAACCTCAATCGTTTATATCACTTGTTGAGGGGGAGTATTTGAATTCAAACTTTGTTCACAAATTGTTCACAGTGGTCACTCTTCCCGCAACACTCAAAATGGTCATATTTATTCTCAAACGTTTCAAAAATAACATTTTCATATGCCATTTTTTAGGGGGAGAAAATTTGTGTGATAAGAAATATGTTGTAAAAAATGCAAATGAATCTGTGTACCTCAGACTTAACCAACGAATTGACGATACTAAACTGTCTGTAACTCGAAAAGACTTGTCTTGGACAGGTAATAATTTCAAGCTAGTTCGCTAGTAATGTAAATGTGTCTCGCAAAGGACTTGTCCAAGTAGAAAGTACCATTCGAGATACTCTTGGTAGACATGAACTCTGACGGGTATGACAACCTTTCGAGGTTTGTCTACACCTTCAAGGTAGTTATTAGAGTTAGTTGTCACCTAAAAACTGACAATGTAACTCTTTAACTATTCAACGTAATCGTGTCTCGCGGGAGATTGTCTATCTTTAGTAGATCAATTCAAAAAGTGCGCACTCTTTCCTCACTGTGCATTTAAACCATTAAAACTCTTTAGCACATGTGGAGGGGGAGTATTTATGCAAAAACTTATCTCTCACAGTGGTTCAAACATGTTTTTCATTTACAAACCCTTTGAGAGATATTTTTCACATACAGTGGTTTAAATGGCAAACATAGGTTAGTCATGGAGCTATAAGGTGACTAAGGTTAGGAATAACCGTCCTATGATCCGCCAGAGCTGGAGGGATCTACCCAAGGACACTATCATTAGTTAGTGTTAGAAGTCCTTAGGAATGATTATAAAAAGGAGAAAATGAGAATCGGAGAAAGAAGGAGTTGAAGAATCAAAAAGAAATGTAAAGTAAAGGGTGAAAAGAAATAGCCCTCCAGATTATTCAACTTAGGGCAGACACCGGGTTCAATTCATATGCTACTGGTTGTCACTTAGTGACACCGGTATTGAAGATTAAAAGTCGTCATGGACCCAGTGACGCATGCACTAAACCTTCTTAGCCACTCAAGTTTCTCTCAACAGAAGCTTGTTTCATTCTCACAGGGAACCCTACATAAACTATTGGCTTTCTCTTAGAGATCGCTGGTATTGTAAAAGGAGACCCTCTCCCTAGTCTCCGCTCAGGAAAACCAAAACGCACTATTGAGTCTAGAGCCACGAGATTCATCAAAAGATCTCTTAGGAACACTTGACATTTAATCACTTGATGATCAACAAATAAGATCATCAGTGGTTCATATCGAGTCCTTCACAGATCTTAGCAATCTGTCGAGAACATTTATGAGAGGTTCACATATGTGATCCTCAGTGATTGAATGGAAACTCCTGCCAGGGTCAACATCAAACAGCCCTGACAGCAGGTCACTTCGGTAACTCCCCGTGGATTACGCGGAGTGTGTCTCATACGGTCTACAGTCGTGAGGTGATGCTTCGGTGTACCTCAGCGACTCATCTGAACTGTAGATGTATTTCGGTACATCGCGTTATCTCACTTGTGGGACTCCAGTTCAGGAACGGCCTTTGTAAGAATTAGAGTTGTGTTTTCACACTATGCTGTTAACACTCTCGAAGTTCAAACTTGTAAGTGCCGGAAACCGCTTATTACTAACCGTTTGCAATGTTTTCTTCTTATGGAAGCTCCGGAGCGGGATGATCGTGCTGATTCTTCTCATGCTCACGCCAACATCATCACTAATGGAAGTTCTATTCGAATGCAACACAACAGTCAGAATGATTCTTCATCAATCAAAGAATCTACAAAGTCAAAGACTTACAGAACTTCATCAGTATTGATTTCCAACGTCAAAGAGCGTGTGAGCATGTTGAAGAATGACGTGGAGACACTGGAGCAGCGAAGCAGACCTGAGGCAGACTGATGCAGATAACAACATACTATCACTTTCACCACAAAGAACAATGATCAAAGAATAAAGTTAAAGATGACGTCGAAGCTTAACCGTTCAAAGATAACTATCTCTCTACACTGGGGAGATTGTTCGAATCAAGGCAATTCCTCTCACAAGAAAGAAGAATGTCAGAAGTCGTCACAGCTACTATTACATCAACGCCTTCACCGTTTACATTCATATATACTTGAGGGGGAGATTGTTGGAATCACTCCTAAACAGTATTTCAAGTATTTATATCTCATATGTAATAGGTAGCTTTATTATGGCCTTTATGTTTGTTTAAGGTCAAGCTTATGTAGAAGGCCCATAAGCTTAGGCCCAAGCCCACATAAGAAAGGATGGGAACTAGGAGTGTTGCCCTAGCTTCCCTCCTATAAATACTCTTGTAAACCCTCATTTAAGGGTTGGTTGTTCAAGTTTTCTTTTCACATACTCTCTACGCCTAAACCGTCTTTAGTATAATGTGTGTGTGTGTGATACTTGTTCATCCGCCTTTATCTCTTCTCTTATAACTTGTGTTTGTAAAACTAGTGACCTAACAATTACCTTTTGAGGTCGTGAACCAAATGTTTACCAGAATTCTAAGACTTGCCATCTCATATTTAGGTTCTGGGTTGGAGTCGTTTCCATTACACATTTGATCTTGTCATACTTTACCACTACCACTGAGGTGAGTTCATAGCCTCACTTTTACATATTTTCCAATCCCCGCGAGGGAGATACATGCTATAAACTAGAACACCAGTCTTTTGTAAATGTATGCTTACCTGATTATTATTATTATTGCCTAAGTATGCTGCCAAAAGACCCTCACATCATGAACCATTAGTCACTGCGAGTGAACGCAAATATTGTAGATAGTACTATGGGGATTAACGACCCCATCTTGGTTATCGAAAATAACAGGCGCACTATATTTGAATTTCAATAGGTAACTGGCAATTACCTCCTTGGAGGCAAATACCACGTACATCAGTAACTGGATGTATTCAGTTTTGTTTTGGTGTCATGAGCTTAGGGCAATAATATGTTGTTCCCTATTCACTATCGTAAAATGGTTTAAGTATTAAAAACAAGTTAATAGTGAATCTATGACTGATAAGATGTAAGTAAAACACACAGATTAATTTTCAACATAATATTCTTTATTAGAAATGAATCAAACAAGAATATATTACCTAAGTACTTGCGGAATAGTACTTGGGATTGAAATGATAAAGGTTGGTAACTCCTCTCGAAGCTCAGGCTAAGTCTGAGCACAACTACAAGTACCCAATGAGCTATCTCAGGGATTAAGTTGTATTTGGAGGAGTGAAAGATGGCTTGCGTGTGTATGTGTTTTTACAATTCACAAGCTTAATCTTTCACTCCATTTCTTATGCTATTTATATAAGTATGAGTTTTAACTCTTTCCTAAGTGACAAACTGACAACTTACAGAAGACAAAATACTGATGTATTTTGTCTCTGTTTACAAAGACTATTTTAGGTAAGAGACAAGACTGCTTTCCAAAGGTCAGTGATGACACAGAGCCTGATCGTTTTCCATTCAGGGAAAGTTGACTTTGGTTGATAAGGACTTCGTCTTATCTGATTCAAACTTATCCCGCCTTATCCCGCTCATTCTTCAGTCTTCATATCCTTCAGTCTTCTACTTCAGTTTGTCTTCAGTGTAAGTAGTTGGAGAGGAGTCTTAGGGATTTAGTGAGTTATTGTCATTACTCACTGAATCCACCATCTTCTTCTTGACTCAGTCTTCACCCTTTAAGTTCTGCCTTACTGAGTGGGGAGACTTCTTCTTTGCCTCTTACTGAGTATCCTGAAGATGGCTCACTGAGAGACTATGCACTCAGTGACCTGTTAGTGTTTAACGGACTAAACACTTAGGATATTTTCTATTCAAATCCTAGATTAAGGGGTTTGGGTATTTACTGAACCCAACAGTCTCCCCCTATTTGGATATACAAATAGCTTAAGTGTTTGATCAGTGTAAGTGAGCAAATGACTTCTTCTTACACTGAATGTACTAATGAATACAATAAGGAACACTGAGTATTTTAACAAAACATACATCTTTTATTGATCACATTACATGGTTCCTATCACTAGTACAAAAGGATAAATCAAAATGATGTCAGTCTAGATGGATTCCCAGTGCTTCAAGCTTGACTTTCTTAGTGATGAGTGTTTCCCTATCAAGATGCTCTCTTATCTTGGCGTTTAAGTCAGCACATAACCTGACATTTGCAGGAGTCTGAATTTGAGAGGCCACTGGTATGTAGCTCAGCATTGTAGGCACTCATGCCTTATCAATATCACTCCACCTTTGGAATGTTGGGTTTCCATAGACATCAATGAAAAATAGCCCTCTTTCAGGCTTTTCGATCACAAGACAGTTGACAAATTTCACACCTTCAGGCAGCTCCCTGTTGCATTCAAGTCCAGGCACTTTGATCTCAGGCTGGAACTCAACCCTCTTTCTTTTTCCTTGTGAAGAATGAGGTTGAGATCCTTGTGGTGCAGTTAAGGCAGGCTGAATCCCTATTTGTGCTGGTGCATCCCTCAGTCTTTCATATCTTTTGCTGAGCATTTTCATCGGCTCCTTAACCACCGCATTCTGCTTCTTTTCAATTATTGGACTTAGCTCATCGAGTTCAGTGATCCCAAAGTCAGTGAATTTTAGGGGATCATGAACCTCGAAATGTCTTTTGTCATCCCCCCTGTAAACATTCATGGCCAGTAGTTTGGACTTGGGGATGATTCTGACATCTGTGATTTTCTCAGGCAGCCTTCTATTTGTCATTGACCAGTTGTAATGGTCAATTCTTGCTTGCCTGATAGCTGCAGTTCTTTTGTTCTTTCCTTCCAACTGCTTTCTCATTTCAGCCATCTTAGCAGCCTGAGCATCCTTGAACTTTTGTCCAGCCTGACCCTTTTGAAGCTTCGTAGGATCAATTCCAATATTCTCAGCTTCCTCAGCGACAACTTTTACCTGTGCTTCTCTGCTCTTTCTTTCCTCCTCAACAAGTTTCTTTTTCCTCTCTTCCTTTGCAAGGTAGGCACATAGCTGTTGTGGGGTAAGCAGGTACTCAGTGTTGCCGATCATATAGGGAATCTTCTCAGGCTCAGGTGGTGTTTGCATTATGCCTTTTCCTTTGTCCTGGCCGGAAGAAGATGATGCTACCAGAGGTGGTTTTGTTGTTGTTATAGGTGTGATCACTATCATTGTTGTTGAAGATGTTGCTGGTACTGGTGAAATTGGTACAGCAGGGACTGGTTGAGCTGGCTCCCCCTCAGTGTGAGAGGAAGTCTCTTCAGTAGTCTTCTCCCCCTCAACTGTTGCTGCAACATGAGTGAGAGCAAGAGTTGCTTCAGACACTGGGGGAGTTTCAGTGGCTTGACCTTTGAAGGCTTGATAAATTTCAGTGAGCATAGCCTTGATGTCAGTAGTATCCTGCTGAAGACTGGTGACTTGTTTCTCTAGATTAGCCTGAGATAATTCCAAAGCAGTCATCCGTGGCCCAAGATTCCAAGCCATGGAGGATGATGCCTTAGCCAGAGAGGTCACCTGAGCATCCAAGGAACCCAGTGTTGCCTGAAGAGACTGAACTAAAGATTGAAGACCCTGAACATTGACAGACTTGAGCATGTTGATTAGTTCAGTGAGGTCTGAGGAATTCTTCAAGTAAGCCTCAGTAGCCTCCAACACTTTTGAGTTGAGTGCTGGGTCTTCTTTGACCGAGTCCCTGATTTCATCAATTTTTGTCCCACAACCCTGAAGATGTTTAAGAAACTTAGCCAGGTTATCATCCAATCTATGAAGATGCTCATACATGATATCTCTGTGCTCATCAGTGTTAGCATTGAAAGTGAGTACATCGGACTTTAGATCAGCATAACTTGCAGCAACTTCAGTGTGTTGATCTCACAATGTGTCAGTGACCCCATAATATATCTTTCTTGAAGCTTTGGTAATCCACATAACTAGCTGCCTTTCAGTGATTGGAAGAATATTATCAAACTGGTTGAATTCATCAGAACTGGATGAAGAGGAGTCAGAGTCATTATCTTCAGGCTGAAATGGTGACTCCTTAGGCTCTTGTGGATCAGGCTGATGTTCTTGTTCAGCTTGAACATCAGCGTCCACTTCTTCTCCTGCTGATAGAATTTCATCTTCACTTTCAGCATGGTCTTCATCAGAAAATAGTATCTCAGCAACATCAGCAATAGTTAACAAAGTGGGGGTGATGGGTTCCGTATCAGCGGGTGGTATTAATCCCTCTGAGTCTTTGTCCCCCTTTGACCCCTCAGACACTAATGGGTTTTTCCCAGTGTCTTCTCCGGAGTCAGGATTGGTGATGGGTTCCGTATCGGCGGGTTGTTCCTTTCCCTCCGTGTCTTTGTCCCCCTAAGACCCCTGAGACACTGATGGGTGTTTCCCAGTGCCTTTGGCGGAGTCAGTGACAGTTATATCCCTATCAGCGGGTTGTTTAGATCCCTCTGAGTCTTTGGGATCATTCAGTTTGCCCTCAGACAAAGGCTGTGATTTGCTAATGTCATCCTTGGGCGTTGTGGAAGGCGCTCCCTTACCAGCGAGTTGTATGTTTCCCTCTGGATCTTGGGGAGTAGTAATTGGGACCAAGGGCACTGATTGTGATTTATCAGTGTCCTTCGTTGTCACCAGGGTGGATGTTGCTTGGTCTCCAGTGGGTGGCAAATCAGTCTTGGGCTTCCTTTGCCTTTTGGGCTGTGTTCCTGAAGCCTCAGGGCCCTGAGACTTGGGTTTGGTCTTAGTCCCAGTCTGAGACTTCCCCTTTCTCTTTTTAGGAGCAGGGTTAAGAGATACTGAGTCCCTCTGGTTGTTTACAACAACCATATGGGTCGTCAATTCAATATTAGTGACAAGGGGTGGGTCTTTTTGAAAATTATATTGACTCAGGATGCCAGGTAAAGCACAGTATTTTTGTTCTTGAGGATAATTGCAATCCAGTAACACTTATAAAGCACATGAGACAAACCTAGGGTACGAAACGTATTTCGACCTAGTTTTGCTCAGTAGCTTGGTTACGAGATCACTGTAAATGATCTCCCCAATGTCGACATTGACCCCATTCATCAAACAGTATGCCATCATCAACTGAATAGAATTAACTTGTTCAGTGGATGAGTGGTTCCCGCCGAGGACCTGAATCACAAAAGTGAATAGGATCCTCCAAGCCACTGGAAATGAACTCTTGGTGACTGGGTCTCGTCCAAAAATTTTGGATCCAAAATGATTTGTTTTAACCCATCCTTCACTGTGGAGGGTTCAGGATGGGCAACATAGACACCATTATTGTAGTCTAACCCTGTTGAAGTACAAACTTATAATCCAGGGTGACTGATCTTTCCCTGTTAAAAAGACTGAACTTAATGAGATACTCCCTGAGTGGTCTTAGGTCTGTCTCATTAGTTGAGGGTGACGGGTCATAGGCCGTGGCTGTAGCCCAAAACTCCCTGAGGAGGTTTTGGTACAGTATAGAGGGACACTGAACAAATGCCGTTTTCTGTGGGCAGTTGAACAAAAAATTTATTATGTCCTTATAGGCTGAGACATTTTGTGGGTATTCAAAATTGCCTATGACATTATTGGTTTTAAATTCAATGTTACTGAGATCCCCTACCCACAGTGATGCAAACTGAAGAGATTGTGTTCTTGCCATTTCCATTAAAATGTTTTTAGGGTTTTTGAAAAACAATATCTTGACAAGAACAATCAAAGGGTCTTAAATCTCTCAAGTTTGTGATGAAAAACTTTTGTAAAGGTTTATAGAGAAGATTTTTTAGAAAAGATTTTGAAGAACACAAAGATTTCTGGGTTTGAAAGAGTATTTCGACAGCGTTTTGTTGCAGAAATACTTTGTGTGATGTTTACTGATTTTGTGAGGGGTATTTATAGAGTGATGAGAGGGGTAGTTTATGCACAAATGCGGATTTGTAAACTCAATTTTTGAAAACGTTTAGTATTTCCACATTTAATGCCACCACTCCACTACCCGCAGTAAAATCCCCGGTTTTCAAGGAACAGTTGCAGTGCACAGTAAAAGTGCATTTTGCACCAATAAAATATCAATAAGATATTTCATGTGAGAGGGGGCATTTAATGCCAAGTGGGATTGGGTAAGTTTGAGGGACCCTTGACAGTAAGATAGAGAGACATATATTCCTATATTTAATTGGTGTGTTTACCAACCTAGGACATTTAAGTAACTATAACTTGGTGCATTTAGTTACTCATTCAATGCTCAATATCAAGAGTCAGGGGTCCCTGAATGAGTCTTACTCATTCAGTGAGAGGGTTAATTTTGAGGTTTTGTTCAGGGAGGATGAACCATTTTAGAGAAAACTTACTGAGATTGGGATTGGTTTTCAGGTTGCTGGCTTTCAATGTCTAGCATACCCAATTCAACTTTCAGTCTCCTGAAGGTAGGTTCATCCAAGGGTTTGGTGAAGATATCAGCAAGTTGATATTCAGTAGGGATGAAATGAAGCTCTATGTCTCCTTTCATTATGTGGTCCCTGATGAAATGATATCTGATATCAATGTGTTTGGTTCTTTGGTGAAGGACAGGGTTGTTTGAGATAGCAATGGCACTAGTGTTGTCACAGAAGATGGGTACCATTTTGTAGTGGATGTCATAGTCACTGATTTGACTTTTCATCCATAATACATTGACACAACATCCTGCAACAGCAACATACTCAGCTTCGGCTAAAGACATAGCCACTGATTGTTGCTTTTTAGCACTCCAACAGACCAGTTTTCCTCCAAGAAATTGACAGGACCCTGAGGTACTTTTTCTGTCCATGTTGCAGCCAGCATAATCAGAATCAGAATATCCTTTGAGGTCAAACCCTGAGCACTTTGGATAGTAGAGTCCAAGGATTGGAGTTCCCTTCAGGTATCTTAGTATTCTTTTGGCTGCAGTGAGATGGGATTCTTTGGGATTGGACTGATATCTTGCTATTAGACAGACTAAGAATTTTATGTCAGGTCTGGAAGCAGTGAGATACATCAGTGAGCCAACAATCCCTCTGAAATGGGTTTGATTGACTGATTTGCCAGTGAGATCAAGTCCAAGATTGTTAGGAGGGACCATTGGTGTCTTCACTGAGGCACAGTCAGATATCTCATATTTCTTCAAGAGATTTCTGGTGTATTTCTCTTGACTGATGGAGATTCCTTTATCAGTTTGCCTGATTTGTAGTCCAAGGAAGTATGTGAGTTCACCCATCATGCTCATTGCAAACTTCTTTGTCATCAGTTTTTCAAACTGTTTGCAAAGAGTGTAGTTTGTTGAGCCAAAGATGATGTCATCAACATATACTTGGACCAGTATCACATCTTGTTTTGTCATGTAGATAAAAAATGTGTTGTCTATCTTTCCTTTGACAAACTTGTTTTGAATCAGGAAGGCTGAGAGAGTTTCATACCATGCCCTGGGAGCTTGCTTTAGTCCATAAAGAGCTTTATCAAGCTTGCAGACATAGTCAGGGAATTCACTACTCTCAAAGTCAGGAGGTTGCTGAACATACACATCTTCCTTGAGTTCACCATTCAGGAATGCACTTTTTACATCCATTTGGTAAAATTTGAAGTTCATGTAGGTAGCATATGCAAGGAAGATCCTGGTGGCTTCCATTCTTGCAACAGGAGCAAATGTCTCATCATAGTCAATGCCTTCTTGTTGAGTGTAACCTTTGGCTACAAGTATGGCTTTGTTTTTAATGACAGTGCCGTTTTCATCGGTTTTATTTCTGAAAACCCACTCCATTCCTATGACAATGACATCCTGAGGACACTTGATCAAGGTCATGACCTTGTTTTTATCAAACTGTTGAAGTTCTTCTTGCATGGCCTGAACCCAGTTTGGGCGTTTTAGAGCCTCGGTGACACTTTTGGGTTCTATTTCTGATAGGTAATCAGCATATAGACATTCACTTGTTGAAGCTGCAGTTAGTTTAGCAGCCATGCTTCTTGTAAGCATGCCCTCAGTGGGTTCACCAATGATGTTTACAAGCTCAATGTCCTGAGATTTTGTCTACTTACTTTGTGGTCTAGGATCTGAGCTTGAAGAGGTCACTGGAAACTCAGAAGTGAGTTCAGGTGTAGGAGCCACAGAATCATCAAGAACATCTGTTGAGATATCTTGTTTAGGTTGGGGTTCATGAATCACAGGGTCCTGAACATTTGGTTCAGTGTTTCCTATCCCAGCAGGGACTGATTGATTATGTAGGATATTGGATTTCACAAACACTCTAAACCATGATCAAAGTAGACGTATAATTATGTTAGAGAGAGAAAGTTCTAGTGAGAGAAAGGAAGAGAGTTGGGAACTATAGTGAGAGAAAGAAAATATTATTATGAGTATTTATAGTCTTACAATAAAATGCCACGGGCTGTGGATCAGGCATACAGTGGGTAAAGACCCGTCCGTCCTCCACGGTGTTACTTAACTAAGTACTACTTAACTTAAAATAACTATGACTACGAGCTTTCTAACGATTACATATACTTGAGGTGACTGACTCTTTAATACCTGGAATTTCTAATTCCTAACAATCTCCCCCTAAGGGAGGTCACCTCAATCATGTACTAAAATTACATAGAATACAAACCGATATTACATTAACAATTGTTCTTGCATTCTTGAAGTAGTAGTTTGCTCTGAAGCTCGTAGTCATTGAATTTTCTCATTGCATGTTTGGTTAATCCAAGTGGAGGTCTTTTACGGATCCACGTGATAATGATTTAAAGCCAGCTTTTGAGATCATCAGCTAACAAAAATCTCTGAGATATCCATTGTGGTGTTGGTATTATGTGATGTTGTGACTTTCGAACCGACATGCTCACATTCTGGATCATGATATCTTCTCATCAGAGTAGCAGAAGCTTTCGTTGATTCATGATATTGGCAGCAGCGTAGCAGAAGCATGGAGTGAAAATATCAGAGTCATTGATGCACTAATCATGATTTCTTTTGAGATGAATGTGATAAATGAGCATGCGGCTATGGATTGACCGCTTCATTCTGATCAGCTGCAAACGTAGGACGTACCTGCATACAACAGTTAGCAATAAATCGCATGAAAATGTCTTTGATCACTTTCATTGAATTGAGGTACACGGCCCACGGTTCCCCGTTGATCAGTACAAGTACTGCCTGTGATCAGGTATAATTCCGAAGAATTTCCTTGACAGGGTTTCGCAGCTTCTCTAGCTGTTCTCAAACCGGAACGTCTCAAAGAAGACAACACGGAGTGAGTGAACCAGCGAATATAAATCCACTGATTGATGAAAAGATATTTGAAAAAACAATCGTGTATTGCTCAATAGAAATTGTTTTTGCAATACAACGAAGGTTTTAATGAACATCAATTATCAATCATAAAACACCTTTTGATTTGAAATATCCGTACACGGTCGATTTGCTAAAGAAAAAATTTTTAAGCACAAAGACCGGTTTTTCAAAGGTATCCATCAATCCATAACCTGAACCCGGATTGATTCAAAAGATTGAATCGCCCCATTGTTTATGTTCAGTTGTCACATGGTTGATCTATTTGATAGATCTCACATGCCACCCACCAGGAGCTTGTTTGATGTTGGCTCCAGAAGGCTTTCCATCTTCATTGTGAGTATGTTTGCATATCACTCAGATGTTCTGGCAATACCACAAGGATAATGCGTAGGACTCAAGATAAAATCTCTCTTTCCACATTGTGTGAAACAGAGAGTCTTCAATGAAAGTGTCCTAATGAGATTTATTGATGATCTCGTGGCTCTAGACTTAACATGTGCATATTAGGTTCCTGTGCCGGAGACTAGGGAGAGGGTCTCCTTCTTCAATATCAACAATCTCTAAGAGAAAGTCGATAGATTATGTAGGTTCCCTGTGAGAATGAAACAAGCCCTTTTAAGAGGAACTTGAGTAGCTTGGGAAGTTAGTGCAGTGCGTCACTGGGTCCATGACGTCTTGTCTTCAATACCGATGTTACCATCAGTAGCATATGAATTGAACCCGGTTTCTGCCCTAAGGTTGAATATATGGAGGGCTATTTGTTTTCACCCTTTTCTCATTCAGTTCTTTTTAATTCTTCAACCCCTTCAGTGCTTACCGAGACTTCATAGCAAGAACCTTGTTGGGTTTGTTCCAGTACTTGCTCTGTCTCAGTCCGCACTCTTCCTATATCTCACTTTTCTCCTTTTATCATCATACCTAAGGACTTCTAAACTAACTAGTGGATTGTCCCTGGGTAGATCCCTCCGGTTCTGGCGGATCATGGGAACCAATACCTAACCTTATCATCCTTATATCACCGTACATAAAGTAAATTTGGTCGGTCTATTTGGTATAGTTCATCTGCCATTTGAACCAATTGAAAACCATTTGAAAATCAATCCAGATACTTGTGATATATTATCAAAACATTTTGTACCTGAATTGTTTTTGATATTTTTAGAACAAGTGCTCCCCCTCAACATGTGCATCAATTGTTTGAAATCGTTTTGCACACGGAGGCAAGAGGAAGAATTAACTTCTTTGATTACCATTTTCTAAAAGATATCAACATCACTTCCCTAATCAAGACAAGTAGATAAAGCATTTTTGGGAAGGATGAGGTTTTCATAAGTTTGCTCCCCCTCAGTATGTGCCTCGAGATTTGAAAAGAGTTTTGCACATACTAGAGGGAACCTGCACATTGAGATAAGTGATCACGTATCAAATCATAGGTTTAAGATAGATGCTCCCCCTCAACGTGTGCATGGAAAATTTGAAATCGTTTGTCACATGTGGGAAGGATAGCATGTACATCCTTATAAAACCATTTACCGAATTATCAGTTTAAATCCAATTTAAATCACACATTCTCCCCCGATCACAATTATCAAATCATTTGAGATTTGTGATCTTTTATTGATTTAAATTGATTTTGAAAGCTTTTAAGGGGAATTGTGACTTGATTATGAAAGTGTTTTAACTGATAAGGATCGGATTTTAAGACTTTAAACTCCATTGATAAAACATGCATGTATATCTTTTGAAAACAATTGAATGCCAAATAACTTTTAATTTAATTGAAATCATTCTCCCCCTCAATCAATGACATAGGTTGTTGATTGAGACATTGATATTTTGACAAATAAGTCCAGATGATTATCAAAAATAGAGACTGAGTTATTTTTCAAAGCAGTTAGTTTTCAGCAGATAAATGTTTATAGAATCATAGCATGGAATTTTAAAAAACATGATAAAGAATGGCTATGTTCTTTCTTTAAAAAGCGGGTTACTGCCTGAAATGACAAAAAAACCATTTTTTCTCTTTCTCTCAAATTTTTTTTTTTTTTTAATAATTCGAACAACATCTAAAGTCCCGTGTCATTCTTTGAATTACAGTACAAAGACCGTAGATATTGTCGAACCGAGAAAAAAAACAAATTGACAATATTTTTTGAAGATTTTTCGAATTTTTTTTTTTTTTCAGATTTTTTATGGATTTTGAAGGTTTTATATTTTTCTATTTGATTTTTGAAGGTTTTATAATTTTGTATTTTGATTTTCGAATAGATATATACAAGAGATAGATGAAGATAGACCTTTACTCCTCGTCTTCCTCCTGAAAACGTTTGAGGGTTTCTGGTTGAAGGCTTTTCAAGCCAAGACGTGGAAGAATAAACTCAAAACGTTCTCTTGGAAGAGCTTTGGTGAAGATGTCTGCTAACTGATATTCAGACCTCACAAAATAGAGTTCCACCACACCTTTTTCCACTTGTTCCCTGATGAAATGATGTCAAATGTCGATATGCTTTGCTCTTGAGTGTTGAACATTGTTGCATGAGAGAGCAATAGCACTTTTATTATCACAGTACAGAGGGATTTTGTTGAATTCAAAGCCATAGTTAGACAATTGAGATCTCATCCATAAGATTTGAGCACAACAAGATGACATGGCTATGTATTCAGCCTCTGTAGAGGAAATAGAAGTACTCATTTGCTTCTTTGAAGACCAGCTCACAAGCTTATCACCCAAAAACTGAGCACCTCCGGACGTACTTCGACGAGTATCTTGACACCCTGCATGATCTGCATCTGCATATGCTATTAGTGATATACCGGTGTCTTTCGGGTACCAAAGTCCCATATTGATGGTTCCTTGGAGATACCGAAAGACCCGTTTAATCGCTTCAAGTTGCTTTTTAGTAGGCTTAGCCTGGTATCTAGCACACATGCAAACAGCGAACAAGATGTCTGGTCTACTAGCTGTGAGGTACATCAGGGATCCAATCATACTACGATATTTCGTTTGATCTACCATGATCCCTGAGTGGTCCTCATCCAGCTTGGTTCGTTCAATCATGGGAGTGTCAACAGGGTCACTAGAATCAAACCCAAATTTCTTTAAAATCTCATTTGCATATTTAGATTGATTTATGAAAATGCCTCCGGGACTTTGTGAAATTTGTAATCCCAAGAAAAATGACATTTGTCCCATCATTGACATTTGAAATTTTGAACCCATTTCATTAGAAAAATGATCACATTCCATTGGGTCAGTCGAGGCAAAAATAATATCATCAACATAAATTTGAACGTGAATTAAGTGTTTGCCTGACTTTCTGGTGAACAAAGTAGGATCAACTGCTCCTTTGCTAAATCCGGTAGATAGAAGAAACTTTGACAGTGTATCATACCATGCCCTTGGAGGTTGCTTCAACCCATATAGGGCCTTTTTCAAGCGATAAACATGAGTAGGATGCTCTGGATTCACAAAACCCTCTGGCTGGCTGACGTAAACCACTTCTTTCAGATCTCCATTAAGAAATGCGGTTTTCACGTCCATCTGATAAACAACCATATTCTTGCTAGCAGCATTAGCCAAGAAGATTCTTATCGCCTTGATACGAGCAACTGGAGCAAAAGATTCCTCAAATTCTATACCTTCTTCTTGACGATAACCTTTAGCCACTAACCTAGCCTTATTTTTCAAAACATCACCATGCTCATCAAGCTTTACTTTGAAGATCCACTTAAGAGCAATGATCATAGCACAATCTGGAGCTGGTACTAATTCCCATACATCTAATCAATCAAACTCATGAATTTCATCTTGCATGGCATTGAACCAGCTGTCTTCATTCATAGCAGTTTTAACATCTTTAGGTTCGATCTTTGAGAGTACTAAGTTAAAGAAGCACCATAAGGCATCAGTAGCAAGCTGTTTACGAGTGGATACCGGACGAGAAGGATTTCCAATGATGTTGTCTAATGGATGATCATGAGTCCATTTTCTGAGGTGTTCATGTGGTAGTTGTTGAGGGACTGAAGTAGCAGAGTCGATGTCTCCTGAAGAAGATGGTTCTGATGAAGATTCAGGAGCAAATATGTTTTCAAATGGAGCATCTTCAGGAGTAGCAAAGGGATTAACTTCATCATTGATGCCAGAAACAGTTCCATGATGTACATTTGAAGAATGATGATTTGTTGATGAGACTGAAGGATCAGCAGCAGGCGCTTCTTGACTTAATGATATTGAGACTGAAGGATTGACTTCATTCACAGGAATATGAGCAGCCTCTGTTGTAGGAATCGACACCTCATTGGTACTTGGATCATAAAGTTCATCAAACATAGGATCAAACAATTTCTTTAAATCATCTTCAGATGGAGGTACATATGGAGTTTCTTGAGAAGAGTTTGGAACAAGGGATGAACCAATGGGACTGTTTTGAAGTACGGGTCCTGAACTGGATTGTCCAGGAGCCGTTTGACCGGTCAGCTCATCAAACGTAACGTGAATTGTTTCCATGATATTTCGGGTTCTTTTGTTGTAGATTCGGTATCCCTTTTTGTTTGGTGCATACCCTACAAAAACTCCAATGTCTGCTTTAGCTCTCAGTTTGCCTAAGTCTTGACCCTCATTAGTTGGATAACACAATGCACCAAACACACGAAGGAAAGAGAGATTAGGTTTTCTGTTGTGGACCAGTTCATATGGAGTTTTTCCATGAACAGTGTGAATCAGGGAACGATTTTGTGTGTAGCATGCAGTGGCAATAGCTTCAGCCCAGAGAAACATTGGAACCTTTGAGTAAATCAGCATTGTTCTAGCGGCTTCCACAAGAGTTTGATTTCGTCTTTCAACTACACCGTTCTGTTGAGGAGTTCGTGAAACACTTCTTTGATGGCTGATTCCAATGCTTTCATAAAATTCACTAAGCTGTTTGTTAACAAACTCAGTACCATTGTCTGTTCGGATAATTCTGACGGTTTTGTTAAGTCGAACCTGCAACTGTTTGATGAGTTTGATGATGATATCAGGAGTTTCATCCTTTGTCTTTAAGAACTTGACCCAGGTGAATCTAGAGTAATCATCAACCACAACTAACACATATTTCTTCCCAAAGATATTCTGCACTCTCATTGGTCCACATAAATCCATATGAATTGTATGAAGAACTTCTGTGACAGAGTTAGTAGGTTTGGGTTTATGGGCATACTTCTTGCTTTTTCCCAATTGACATGCTGAACAAAGATGATCCTTTTCATACTTGAGTCTAGGTAAGCCTTCAACAAAGTCCTTTCAGGTGAGATCATTGATGGTGCCGAAGTTCAGGTGATTGAGACGACGATGCCATAACCATGACTTTGTTTTA